>BGPR01000198.1:963900-998519 GCA_013235015.1 Araneus ventricosus
ACGCCTGGAAAATCCAACGTTGTTGCAGACCTCCTGTCTAGACCAGTCCATGATAATAAAGAATTTTCGGATGGAATGATTGGATTTGTAGAGCCCATCGAGCTAAGCGACCGGATGGTGATTTTATGCTCATCAACCATTTTAAAGGTTGGTGGTCTGATGCGATGATTATTTCTTGGTTCTCTACGTATCCACGGAATTTTTCTAAGGCCCATACAACTGCAAGAGCTTCCCTTTCAGTCGTCGAGTAATTCCTTTCTGCAGAACTCAGCAACCTACTTGCGTACTCTATTACATGTTCTTCTGGTTTCTCTCCTTGTATCAGGACTGCACCCAGAGCATAACTACTTGCGTCAGTTCGAATTATGAAAGGTTTACTTCCATCAGGTTGTGACAGCACAGGTGGTGAAATCAGCATTTTCTTTAACGATTCAAATGCTTTCCTTTCAGGTTCACCCCAAGTCCATGTCTTATTCTTTTTTGTGAGATCACTGAGAGGTCTCGCTATTTCTGAAAAGTGAGGGACATATCTTCTGAACCAAGAGCAAGTTTGTAAGTATGACTGAACTTCTTTAACCCTCTGAGCGTTTCACACGTATTTCTACGTCGACCTTGGACTATCCCATAAGCGGATAACACGCATTTCAACGTGTGGCCAGAGATACGCCGAAAGCGGTCAGCCCTGAAATATACGTCTCTTGTGAACTGTCTCTAAAGCGAGATGAACGTATTTTTTCCGAATTTCTTCCCCCTTCCGTGGTTTGACATTTTGATTGATTAGCTGGGGAGAGTAGCGGTCGACACAATGAGTGCTGATAAGAATGTACTTACTGCAAATTAGAGACACCACAGGATCCAAGACCCCACACCCCTATAGCTTGGGGCATTTTAACGCTATCTGCATTGAGGTCTTCTTTCAGAAAGAAGGTCAGTTTTGGATTTTTTTTTCTAGTTGTGTGTGTCCGAATTTGGATTCTGTATAAGTCCGGTTTAATATTTGTCAGCCTGGATTGAAATTGTATTATGTTTCAAGTGTTTTCCCTGTAATACACTTATGTTATATAAGATTTTATTTCAATGCATCAATGTTTTAATCGAATTGTTAAGTAAAATAGATTTTGTTGTCCAATCTCTTTCAATACCCCATTCAAGCATAGAAAAATTTGAGAAGCCTGGGGTGATAAGAAAAGAGGGGAGTTGTTTATTTCGTTATATAACATTGAATTGAAAAAAAAATAACTAAGGTTTAGGTGTGATTTTTTAAAACTATAGCAGTTTTTTTTCTAGATGAGTTTTCTATATTACACTACTTAGAATTTCTTTTAAATTCATCAAAATGAAATAAATTCCGAAAAAAAAACAATTATTTTTTCAAATAATTATTATTCAATTTATTTTTTGCTCACTCTGAACAAACATTGAAACAAATGTTAAAGAAAAGGGATGAAAATTTTATTTTTTATGTTTTAAAATATTGTATTTTTGCTAGAGAAAATTTTGGTTTACATGGAAACGTAAAAAATAATATCAACTAAATTTAACATTTCAGTGATCTTAACAGACTTTTAGTTATCTAATTAAGAGTCTGATAACATCTGCAGTTTAAGTTTATTTCAATAGTCAGTGAAAATGTTTATTTCTTTTTTAAAATGTAAGAACACAAAACCATTTCTAAGAAAATATCAATGCTTACTTCAATGATACTGTATTTATGCACTAGTTCCTTGAGCGTTATAGTTTTGCTGATATGCATTCTTCATTAAGTGATCAAATCTAAATGCCTGAATTACATTGCTTTTGGTAGCTCTTATGCCAATTGCAAGCTGAATTTTAATAGATTCTATGAGACAAGAATCCACTAATATGTGTTACAAACCTATAATGCATCCCGACACGTTATTAACGAGTTTGAAGACAGTACTTCTAATAATAATAGTAGTCTCAGGCATTGAATTATTTCCAAACTCCACCGTCACATGCTAGACAGTGTGTTTTATCACAATATCTTCTGTGTGTGCTGTGATTTGTAAAGTATAATTTTTTTAAATAAAATTCTGATTTATATACAGGTTTTTATTTTCATTCTGAACTTTAATGGATAATAATGAGACTCTTATTTATTTTCCAAGCTGTATAATATATTTGAATTAGATCTATAATTTTATTTTTTAAGAAAAACAGTAAAGTGTCAGTTTTATGTTAGTTAAATTCTCTTTATATTTGGTATGAAAAGGCCTAAAAATGTTTTTGAATATCACACCGATAACGTCCAAGACATTTATAAATTGTGAAAAGGCACCTGATTAATTTCGAATATGTGTTAAATTTTTCTCCTTATTCTTTGATTTTGCGAAGTTTGCAAAAAATTGTCTGTAGAAAAAAAAATTCAATAATATTTTACTTCGTAGCTAGCGCATTTTCGTAAAATTGATAGGAAAAAAAAGTTTGATCTTTTTTACATTCTAGTAAACGAAGTATACAAAGAGAAAGAATTATAATCGTTGATCGTAAATTTTTCAACACGATATTTTGAAGAATCTCCAGTTTTTAGACCTCCCCGAGTCCGAAAAACACAATTTTGGAATTATGTTTGTGAACACAATAACTCAACAACGGTTAGAGTTAGAAAGAAGGAATCTTTTATATGGACTTAATACAAAATTAGTATATTTCAATCAATTTTTGGATAAAGTCCGTCCAAGGAAAATTTGTATGTTAGGGTTCATATCAACACGATAATTTCAGAACTTAAACAGCTAGATAGATAAAATTTGGTACACAGTTTTAAAAATTAGGAATGTAGGTCCGTATTAAATTTTGGACGAAATCCCTCGACGCGTTAACTGTCTGTTGGTTTCTGTAATCGCATGCTTGTGAACACGATAATTCCTAAACGCAACGACTTAGATAAATGAAATTTGGTATGTGGTCTTTTAACCCTAATTGTCCAATTTTCGTTTCAATCGGGTAAAAAAAAACTTTAATGCCCCTGAAACTCAATATGCCATTACATTTTGATAAAAAAAAACTGTAAATAAAGAATTAAAGGGGCCGTTCAAATATTACGTAAGCATTTTTTTGGTATTTTTTGACCCCCTCCCCTCCCTTGTCAGCAAAAATAAGCAAATCGCAAACCCCCCTCTTATAATTACGTAAGCAAACTGCACCTCCCCGTTCTTTTTTTTTACAAAACGTATAACAATAATAATCTAATTTTAAAAATTTTAGGATTTAATTCAAATAAAACCAGCGGGAGTGACCTCCCCTAAACTTTCTCGTATACTTCTCAAACATTTGTCATTTCCCTTCCCCCTGCGTGGATAAAAAAATCGAACCTACTGTTACCCAGAATTCAATGACTATCAGAAGGTTTTTCATTGTAGATTATAGTGATAGTAAAATATTTAGGTGAAAAATCATATTGAAAGAGATGCGTATGTATTAAAAGTTAGCAATATTTATTTTTTTATCAAACTGTAGCCAATGCACAAGCTCCGTGTGCAGAGGAGAAAACAGGAGAAGACCTCGTTCGATAGCTTGCGCATGCGCAGAGATTGCTTCCAGTACGCAAGTAAAACAGGGGAAAAGTGATGTAATCCTTCCGCGTGCACAGAGATTGCTACCAGTACGCATGCGTATGGAGAATAGGATTAGAAAAATTAATTATGCAATTTGAACGCCTTTTTCGTTACCGATTCAAACGAAATTTGGGCACAGACCTATAATTAATATTAGCAAACGTCATACCAATTTTTATTTATCTAAGCCAAAGGTTTTAGGAGATGTAATTTTTACAAGTACGCGATTATACAGACCGACAGACAGTCAACCCTTTGACGGATTTGGCCCAAAATTTTATACGGACCTACATTCAGGATGATAAAACTGTGTACCAAATTTTATTCATCTAGCTATTCAAGTTTTTCAGTTATAGTGTTCACATGACCGCGGACAGACAGACTTCCCGTGGACGGAATTTGTCCAAAATTTGACAGAAACCTAAAACTTATGTTTAAAGACCACATACTAAATTTCATCCCTGTAGCTCTAATAGTTTTCGAGTTACCGTATTCACAGACACACAGACAGACATAATTCCAAAATTGTGTTTTTCGGACTCAGGGAGGTCTAAAACATGGAGATTCGTCAAAATCTCGAGTTCGAATTTTTGACGATTACAATTTTCTCTTTGTATACTTCGTGTACGAGAAAGTAAAAACTCTAACTCGGCTTAAAATGAAAAAAAAAAATGTAAGTTTAATTTCCTTACAATTTCAAGTTTAAGCTTACAAAAATCAATTTTCTTTTGCCAAATTTATCTTTTTTTTTCAAATTTAATTTTTTTAAATTAAATTATTTGTGCAAGTTTCAAGAGATTTTCGGAAATAAAGTGATTTTAATATCTTACGTAAGCATCACTCATACTCCCCTTCCTCCCTTGTCAGCAAAAATAAGCAAATCGCATATCCCCTCCCCCCCGCTTGGGTGCTTACGTAATATTTGAACGTCCCCAAATTTAATTTTGAAAAATTTGCGACTGGATGCTCTAGTACCTGGACAATAGTATCAAAGTTTCAAATTTCAGGTGAATTAAATTTCCGTTTATTATAATAGAAGATAATCTCTTGCGTACTAAATAAAGGTATATGAATAAGCTATTTCTTCCAATATTTAGCGCATTAGTTTTCAAAATGTAACCTTTAGTTTGAGAATTATTAACTCGTTCTCTTAAAACGCATATGTAACGAGTTTCATTACAAAAGGCTTGTAGCATATTATTTTATTTAAAACATTATTCAGGGTTAAGAAGGTTATTTATAATCCTTCATATATATTGATTATCATTGGCTATTTTGGAATATAGATTATTATGTGACTATCTATATAATAAGTGTTTATGTGCATACAAAACGGATTAATCCAGTTAAGCGCTGTTTATATTTGTGATCGGCTCTAAATTTTCTACCTTTTACCGAATACTAAATCAAGAAACAATATGAAAAGTTTTATAGTGCCAATAGAGATTAGTAAAATATATATATATATATAAATGGCATTGTTGTTGATCTTTAAAATTTGGGAAATTATTTTTACATTCGTAGACTAATATACTGACGTGTAGACTGAAAATAAATTGAAGTCAAGAATATAAAAAAGACAACTAATAATATGAAGTACAGCCAATATCTAAAATACAACTATTAATAAACAACAAATAAATTGAAGTCACAGACATCTAAAGAATATCAGCTTTCATGTAACTTCAATGATGTTCATATTTTTAGAAACTCACAACATAAAAAATAAGTAATATAGCGTTCATTTTTTTGGCCCAACGGTCTGGCATTTGTCTGGTGTAACGGCGTTTATTTTTGTCATCTGGTGTTATGGACACGGGCAATATGCAGAATGAGGGCATCTTGAAGATATTCAGTCACGCCACAGATGGGATCTTCCGAAAGCAATTATTCCAGGCCCAGATAAATACCCCAGAATTCCCCTGGCACTGTAGTTTGAATAGGTTCCAAGCTGAATAGAACAGATTCTTGCGGTTATCCTCTCCATGGGGGGGGGGGGCTAATCGTTCCTAGTTCAGAGGGGGGAAGAGACTCGATCTGCAGCGCTTTCGGAACATTTTCTGTTGGGAGGAAGGCACACTTTTAAAACAGATAAAGGTTCTTCAATCGCTCGCTTTTGGAATCGCTTTACAAAGAAGACCGAACCACTCAGAGGGTTAACACAGGTTGGTTCAGTGATTTTCTGCACAGATGATACTTTGTCAGCATCTACTTCAATTCCTTGTTCAGTAATGTAATGTCCTAGATACTTCACTCTGTTGCAAGCAAAATTGCATTTATTTCGATTGGCAGTGAGTTTAAACAGAGATAGTCTTTCAAATACTTGTCTTAAATCCGATAAATGTTCATCAAAGTTTTCAGATAAAACAATGATGTCATCAAGATATGAAAGAGCAAAAACATCCTTTAGTCCAGATCTGAACTTGTCTATGAGGCGTTGAAATGTTGCAGGAGCATTTCGCAACCCAAAAAGCATCCGCAAGAACTTATAGGTGCCAAAAGGACAGATAAAAGCAGTTTTTTCTTGGTCTGCTTCATAAACTTTTACTTGATGATAGCCCGCTTTCAAATCTATTGTAGACATAAACTTTGTCGATTTAGCCTCATTTAATAAATCATCCATTCTTGGTAAAGGGTAGGTGTCCGGAATCGTTGTAGCGTTCAACTTTCTATAGTCGATGCACAATCGGATAGATCCATTTGGTTTTGGAACCAACACAACAGGACTTGCGTAAGGGCTCTCGCATTCCTCAATGATACCTTCAGCTAGTAAAGATTCTAGCTCCTTTTTTAACAGTTCCTTCTTTGCAGGGGTCATTCGATATGGAGGCTCAGAAACAGGTAAATTGTTTCCAGTTTGTATACGATGCTCAATAAAAGGGGTAGGGTCTCCCCCTGGATGAAAGCATGTCTCAAATTCTTTTAACAGCGAGTTAAATTTGTCACGTTGTTTACTCGTCAAATGTTTCCCTTCATCTTCTCTCAATATCACAGGAACAGATGTTTCTGGCAATGCGACAGGAATCGTCTCTGGAGAGGTTACTTTGTGAGAAGATATCATAGGTAGATTTTCCTTAACGTCAGATGGGTTCTTGTAAAAAGAGAACTGCTTATGGGGATTTTCACTGAAATGCCAAGTACCATTCTGGATATTAAGTACAATTGCAGCAGCTTGCAAGAAATCTGTGCCAAGAAGAGTTCGATTTCCCTTTGCTTCAGGCAAGGCGATGAACTTCACACGAACTATTTTTCCTTCTACATTGAGATTAACAGTAGTCGTCAAGGCTTCAACATTTCTTTCTTTCCCATCTGCAAGGACCATCGTAATGTCTCTCTTATAAAATCTGAATTTATGATCTCGCAACAGTTTAAAAAATTCCTCTCCTGCAATGGAATTGGAAGCTCCAGTGTCAGCGCAAAAGGCTGCATCTCTTCCACACACAGTTAGGCAGATAGAACTTGATGGAGAATCGGGTGATTCAGCTGCATAAAGTTTAATACTTTGAACAACAGGTTTAAGTTCTTCTTTGGGTTTTGTGCATTTAGGGCACTTTGATTGGATAAAACCAGGATAACCGCAACCATAACATCGTATTGAAAATTTTCTTTCTGGTCTAGAACTGACAGATTTATCGAAATCGTTCGATCTTGGCTGATTAACTTCACGAGGATGGGAAGTTTTACATTTTCTTTCAGGGTGAAAGACAACATTTTCTTTGAAGAAGGGTTTCTTCACAATGGCAGAAACATGTTTCTTCATGCCTAATTTCACAGTTTCATAAGCATCAAGCTTTTCAGCGAGTTCAAATGGTTTGTTTAGTTCTGACCAATAATCTATGAAATGTTCTTTAAACTCTGGAGGGGTTCTCCTTTTAATTTGATCTGCGATTATCAATTCTTTTAATTCTTCAAAAGTAGAAATGTTCAATTCTGTGGTCCATCCTTCAAAATAGGATTTTAATTCAAAAGTGTAATCTTTCCATGTAATTTCTGCACTTTTTCGATGTTGTACAAACAATTGTCGGAACCTATCAGCGGTGAGCCGATATCTTTTCAGAAGCATTTCTTTGACTTTGGCATAGTCTTTAGAATCTTCTTCATTTTCCTTCACAATCATTTGATTTATTTCAGATGGTAAGGATCCGATTAGGTATGGGATCCAGTTGGTTTCCGGTATGTTAACAAATTTTAACTGTCGCTCAAACATGGTAAGATAAAGTCCGATTTCGTCTTCTTTTGGGTTGAATTTTGGAAGAATTCGACTGAGGTCAAATTTAGCCTGATCAGTTACTTCTTGAGAAGAATTGGCATGAGTCATATTTCTAGAAACTCCTGCTTCGATTCTTGATTTTTCAAGTTCGAATTGACGTTCAGCTTCCTTTTCAGCAGCTACAGCCAAGCGTTCGGCTTCCTTTTCAGCTGCTACAGCCATTCTTTCATCAATAATCAATTTGAATAAATTCTTTGTAAATTCTTCGTCGTAAGACTCCGCACTCGTAATCAGTTGCTTTAGTTCTACCACTTTTAGACCCTCCGTTACCTGCAATCCCAGTTCGGTTGCTAGATTAATCAAATCGTGCTTTCTTCCTGTTCCCAAATAGGCCATTTTAAAAGTTTTTTTTTTTAAGTCCTAAATTCTAATAAATGTTCGATGACACAAGTCTTATGTTTTGGAGAAAAAACCTAATTTAAATTTGGATATTTTGAAAACATACAATAATCAATTTTAACACAATATATCTAAAATATTAAATTTTAATATTCACCCTGTGGCAACATTAATTTTAGTAAAACTAAATTTATAAGAAGTGCAAATTTGACAATAAAACACAATAATCAAATTCAAAATTTTAAGAAAAATTGTTATAAAAGTTAGTATTTCAATTAAAAATTATATGCAACTTTATTTGACAGCATTAATGATATATTTCATTTACCAAGAGTAATTAATAAATTATTATTTCTCTTTCAAACCAAGAAAATACTCTTCTGAAATGTAAAGCAATCCTATTTTGAAACCACAAATATTTTTTTACATTATAATATACTTTTCATTATTTCAAAACAGCAGGAAGTTAGTATTAATATTCCTTTCGTTTAAAAGAATAAATAAGCTATGATCTCATCATCTGACTGGATTGAAAAATCTCACTATCACTTTCAGAATAAAATATATTATACATTCAATGCGAATCACTTCCTTTCAGCGCTAACTCTATAAACATTTGCTAGAGCTTGATCATTTGAAGAGAGAAAAAAAAAATAATCTGCTGAGTAAATTTATGAGAATTAAACTAAAGATACTTTTTCAAGGACATACGCAACAGCGTTATGCGTTGATCAGCAGTTTTCTCTCTCGTCAAAGCGAAAGTATAATTTTTTACGATTGAAACACACTGGGAACAATATATGCAATAGGATTATTGTTAAATTAGACTGAGATATATAAAAATGTTTTTACACAAAATATAATATGAAAATGAGCACAAAATAATAACCTTTGCAATTATTGCGCTAAATAGAAAAAAACTTAAATGTTCAGAATAAACTACAGAAATTAAATAAACACTTAATAATATGAATTCTTATCATACGATTCATTTTGAATACCAGGAATAACCAAGAGTATGTTGATGCATACACAAATATTTTAATAACTTCGTTCCAAAAATACTTTTTTCATTGAGTCTGAAAGATGTTAAGATTTAAACAACGTTTGAAGTTCAAACATTTTCACAATATTCAAGTTCAACTTTCAATTAAATGCAATATCAAAATTTAACTTAATGTTTTGTTAACGTTAATTTTCATTACTAATAACTTGTCACTGGATAGGACATCTGATTTCTGTTATATTATGAAATTCTGAATATTTGTACTTACTGCGAGGTTGCAGATTCTTTCAATGGTATTTTCCAATACTTACCAGGATGGTAAAAGTATCCTCATAAGCTCACACAGAGCAAGACATTTTCTTTCACACAAATTAATTCAAAATAACTCACACAGAGCTGCAAAATAAAAATGAGTTGGACCGTGGACATTAAAAGTTATTCATTTTTAAATTCGAAGGCCGCGCGACGTTTGGGCGCCAATTTTTATGTAGCAACTATTTAAAAATTTCGGCTAGCTCTAAAAGAAAATAAGTAAACAAAGACAAAATGAATTTGGGGAAAAACAAAGTTACTTTTAAACTATTTTTTAATTAACAAATAAACAGTCACTACACAAAAGACACTTCACATTACACAAAATTAATATTTACAGTAAATAAACATAGTTATAATTAATGTTACAAACGGGGGGGAATAACTCAATCCCAGACAGGGAAATGTCCATCGTCCAACTAATGAATATCATGGTAAAAATACTCAGCACGGGAGGTGGCGCTGCAATCGTCCAATGGGATCGTTACACACGCCATTTCATCACTGTGTAACCGTATTAAAAATTGTAAATTCTTTCCACTTCCGGTTGTGGTAGAGATTTACAACTTTTAATACGGTTACACAGTGATCAAATAGCGTGCTATTTTCAACTTTCAGAGTATTTTCTTATATTAAGTTTAACACTGGCAAAAGCCCGCGCGCGAAACAGTAATTTGGCTTAAATTTACTTCTATAAGAATAAAAAGTATTGTTAGAAATTGCGTTAAAAATATTTTTAAAACCTCAATAAAAAACAGAGAAAACACTTCATCGCAATGGAATTAATATCATTGAAAAGATAATTTCCTGCTCTTTAAAATGGCATAAAAATAAATGTTGTCTAATAAATATTTCAGAAGTTATTGGCGAAAAACCTCTGAGCATTAGGCTTAACAGCGGCTAATTTTTATTTAATTAAATATCTTAAGAACTAATTAACTCTGAAAGTTGAAAATAGCACCGTTGACCTAGAAACGTGCTCTAGAATGTCGTGTGTAAATTTCATGTCGCTACCGTTCACCGTTTAGGAGGAGTTCTTGTGACCGACAGACGGATACATGTATTTTCTGTTTTATATTATAGATATAACGAGAACCTGTTAATATAATTAAATTTTGAATCTAAATTTGGAAAGGAACTCTGGTTTCTTAAAAATCTGACGGGCACAGCGAAATCTATTGAGCTCATTATATCATTACAATCAATTGAACCATTAATAACTTTGTAAAAGAAAAGAACGCAAGAAACATCTCGTCTGGAGGATAAACTAGGTATATTAAACATATTACGTAGGAGTGAAGAAGATACATCATGCAAGTAAAATCCATTTTTTTTTGTAAAGTAAATATCTCAAGAAGTTGTTCTGTATTCGCATTTTTCTTTAATGTATTAAAAATTAGTTTTCTCTTTAAAACTTTTACTATTTTTAAATAGATTTTTCTAATACGAATAATCTATTTTCCTTATTATACTTGTTTAATTTATAATCGATGACATGATTATTGTTTTTTTTATTTTCTCCTTATTTTTTTAAAACTGTTACGTATATTCATAACTCAATGTTCATATATAGTTTAGTTATAAAGCTTTTGAAGCAACACATGAGCTGTTTCGGAACGAACCTCGTAATTTTGAACCACGTTCGGATGACGACGATGATACCTGAGCTCCACCCCCGAACTTCCACACCACATCAGCGGTGGGCCTATGAAAACTACATATGACTTAGCTTGATTCGTCCACATTCATCTTCAGCGGAAAGGGTTTAGAACTTGGAACCTTCCGGCCCCCGAGGCCGAGACCATGCCACTAGTCCACCGTAGCCTCCAGTGCTGATATGTAAACACTAAGTAAATATATACATTTTAGAAAATCAACAACTTCATGAAAATGTTAAATTTACCTTACGCTTAATACATGACTGTTTATAAACTACAGGGTGATTCAAAGAGAAGGAGTATATTTAAAATATTTATATCTAATGGACGACAATAGTTATACAAGCATACTGTACAATAGACATCATTGATATGGGAAAGTTCTAAGTTTTATGTCATGCATTTGGATATTCCCTGTAAAATCGGATATGCTCCAACACTGGTTGTTTCCACAAAGCCAACAAGATCGGAATGATTTTATCTTCATGCAAGACGGTACATAATTATCTGAATGACACCAATCTTATCCCTTGCGATTTTTATCAATGGGGGAACATAAAAGTCAACGTGTATGTTCCACCTATGTCTGCTATTCTTCAAGATTTGCGAGATCGAATTGCTACAGCAGTGACCAGAGATAATCAGGAACCAGTTACTGCATGTGTGGCAAGAAATGGACTACCGATTCGACTTTCGTCTCATAGCAAATGGAGCTCATGTTCAATCCATAAAAAGACATTGAACTTTCCTCTATCCAGAAATGTATCGTATGTGTCTCTATCTGTTGTGGTTCATTAGGTATAAATATTTAGAATCTGCTCCTTCTTTTTCAATCACTCTATATATAGGAATTATTCGGAATTTTTCCATCTCTTTATAAGAATTCACGCTACACTGTAAAAAATATCCGTTTTTTCCCGGACTTTTTCCGTATATTTGACGGTTTAAAGCTGCTTTGTTGACAAAACGGTTTTTCACCGTTTTCCGCTCCAGCCATAAACGATTTAAAACCGTCAGTTCAAATTCTATTTTTCGTCATACGGTATTGCTTTCCGTATGATAACTTTCCCTTTTCTTAAATGTGATTTTATTGCATTCATTTCATGTTTTTAATAGGTTTCCATCTCCGCTATTGTTAACACATGTTGCAGTAACCTGTTGTCACTCATGAAAGCTAACCTTAAAACACGTGTTCTGGCAATAGTTGATTTTTACACCACTAGAGCTATAGTGACTTTAAAACTCAAATAGATTATTTTTACTTCATTTTAAGAAGTCTCCGGTGGTCTAGTGGTTAGAGCGACTGCCTTTTATTTCTATGAACGCGGTTTCGATCCCCGGCTCGGAGGAGTTAGAAGTTTTGTCACCATCTTGCATCGAAATCGTCCAAGTAAGTTCAATTAAGAATTATATTAATTAAACTAATTTAAATTAATAATTAAGCCTTGATTAATTGATAATACACATCGGCACATTTCAACTCGAACAGAAGGAGAAACACAACTCAACTCAGTAGATGACGTCACTTACTTCGACGACTTAATTTTTACGGAGAAAACTAATTTCATACGGTAAAAAACCGTTGTGACTACGGATTTACTTCGTAACTTTTACGGGAAAAACTTCTTCCTGTATGGTAAAAAACCGTTGTGCCTACGGAGTTACTTCGTAACTTTTACGGTTTTGCACAACCAACCCAGCTGCCAGTTTAAAACCGTAAATTTTACGGGATTTTTTTTACAGTGTATATGGAAGTGCGTTAAAAGGGAGTCCACTGTCCGAGGAACAAAGTTTTTACATTTTCCTATACGAAGCATACACTGTATAAAGGAGGAAAGTGCTGTAATCGTTAAAAAAATCAAAGTCGAGATTTTGATGAGTCTCCAGATTTAGACCTCCTCCAGTACAAAAACATATTTTTTTAAAATTATGCTTGTCTGCGAACACGTAAATTCTGTATAAATTTATTCTAATTTCGGTTTAATTAATATTCTAATTTAAAATTTATTCTATAATCTTTACTGGTCCATGCCAATAATACATCTTTTAAGCATTAAAACAACATCCTCGCAGGCTTTTACAACAAATTGCTTTATATCGAGAAAATTATTGAGAAGAGAACCTGTTTCAAACAGAAGAAGATACTGGTAATACCCTTAATTAACAAGTGTCATAAAAGACTCAATCATTATTCTACAAGATAATTGAAGAGAAAAGAACATTTCGAACACGAAGTTAAGGTGGTGTCGTTTTTGCCAGCATAAATGCCATTATTTTGAATAAGTGATGTCTGAATAATAACATAAGTTCAGACGCATTAATTTTGTCAGCTGGAATTATTTTTTTCCAATTTTTCATTTCCAGCTCCAGTTCCTCCAGAAAGTAGCGGAACAATAAAACCAACGACTCGAACTAATCGGCAGCAGAAAAAAAATCTTCCGAACAATCCGAAAAGGGAAAACGAACTTTTTTTCAGTTTCACTAATTGTTCGGCCTTCTGTAACTCCCTTCTGCTGCTGGTGAAACACGAAAAAAATGTTCCTGAAAATTCCGAGAAGCCCTTTGGGAAGTATATGGCACGTTAATAACCTCAAGATCTTTATCGGTCGGCATTTTTGCTTATAATGAGAAAGGATATATTTTCTTCTTTTATGGTTCGGTGGACATTATTAAAATTTCTTTTTATTGGCTCATAGGATATAATCGACTCTTTTCATAACATCTCAATTGAAATTAGATAAGAATTTTCATTTTTATTGCCTTCAAGTATAACTGAGCACCTTCTTTGATATGAAAATATATATACATTAGAAGATTTGTGCCCGTCTCAGACGGGCATTTAGCCCTCCAAACATATCTCTTGATATGGAAATATATATGCACTAGAAGGTTTGTGTCCGTCTGAGACGGGCTTTTAGCCCTCCAAACATATCTCTTGATTCTTCTTCATTTATCTTGTAGAATGATGATTCAGTCTTTTATAGCACTTGTTAATTAAGGACAAGAGTATTTTTCTCTTTAACATTACAGTCCGTTATAACTTTTTTGTTGTGACACCTTTTACGATTATTTTCTATTTAAATGATGTGCACTGAAGAACCAGAAAAACTGGTACAGGTGTGCGTTTGCAAATAACGGGGGTATGCAACCAATAATCGTAACCCGATGCGGTCGGTAATGCCTATATAAGACAACAGATGACTGGCAAATGTATTAGATCGGTTCCTGCTGTTGCAATGGCAGGTTATCAAGATTTAAGTGATTTTGAACGTGGCGTTATAATCGGCGCCGAGAGATGAAACATAGCATCCACGAAGTAGCGATGAAATTTGGATTTTCGCGTGCAACCATTTCACGAGTGTACCGTGAATATCGGGTATCCGCTAAAACATCAAATTTCCGCCATCGGAGCGGCCGGAAAAAGACCTTGAAAAACTGGACCATTTACGTCAGACGCGAATCCTTAAACGAGATAGACGTGCAATACTTCCTCAAATTGCCGCGGATTTCGGTGATGGGGCATCTACAAGTGTCAGAGTGCGAACTGTTCAACGGGCCGTTATTAATATGGGCTCTCAGAGCCGAAGGCCCACTCTTGTACCGTTGTTGACTGTAAGGTGCAATGCTTTACGCCTCTCTTGGGCCCGATAACACTACCATTGGACTGCTGATGACTGGAAACATGTTGTCTGGTCTGACGAGTCTCGTTTCCAATTGTATCGGAAGGATGCACGTGTACGAGTATGGAGACAACATCAATAATCCATATTGGATAATCCATCCTGTTTGTCAACAGGGGACTGTTCAATCTGGTGGAGCCTCTGTGATGGTATGGAACGTGTGCAGTTGGCGTGATATGTGACCTCCGATATGTCTAGAGACGACTCTTACAGGTGACAGGTACTTAAGCATCCTATCCGATCACCTACACTCATTCATGTCTATAGTGCATTTCGACGGATTGGTGCAATTCCAGCATCACAATGCGACACCCCACGCGTAGACAGTTGCTACCAAAGGGCTCCAGGAACGCTCTTCTGACTTTAGACACTTCCATTGGCCACCTAAAACCCCAGACATGAACATTATTGAAAATATATGGGATGCCTTGCTACATGTTGTTGAGAAGAGATTTCCACCACCTCGTACTTCTATGGATTTGTTGACTGCCCTGCAGGATTCATGGTGTGAATTTCCTCCAGGATACCTTCATACATTAGCCGAGTCCATGTCCATGTTTTGCGTCACTTCTGAGTGCTTGTGGAGGCCCGACACGATATTAAGAAGGTGTACCAGTTTTTCTGGCTGTTCAGTGTACTTTTTGCATGACAGGTAAAGAATATCTCGGAACTTCGAGATAAAAAATCATTTTTCATGGAATTTTATTTTTTGCATAAGAATATATCCTTAGAAAAACTGGCTTATATTAAATATTAGAAGATTTGTGCCCGTGTAAGACTGACTTTTGGTTTGCCAACAATATCTCAGATCTTATTGTTACAGATTTATCAGCGAAAGTTGTAGTAGAAAATCTCATGCGCATTGGCCGAGTGCTTAAGAAATAAAAAAAGCATGTAAAACAGAAATGATGAATCAACTGACGCTAACTTTCGTTTTCCGAAATATATAAATGTTCAATTCCAAATTTAAGTACGAAAAAGAAAGAACCTTTTTAACGAAAACGAAAGTAAAGATCTCCGAGAAATTGAAAAATAAATTAATTCTAGTATAACTGCTATTTGATATTAATGAAGTTCCGCGATGATGAATCAACATAAAATAAAAAATAAAAAGAAACTACTAAACTCAGATAAAAAAACCATGTCATAACTCCTATTTCATATTAAATCATCACAGAATCAAGGCAGTATACCATGTGCTGCGTATGCTAATTTGTAGACAGAGCGTCTGATTCTCTTTGGCACGTATCCAAATTCCTGAGCGTTACCGAAATTTGAAGATAATTCTAATATAGATGAATCTTCTAAATTTCTTCAATGTTTCAAAAAATGAAAGCGTCTTATTGATAATCAGTCATCGAAAGTAGAGATGTATAGTTATGGTAAAGCATTTTGGGAAAATACACATAAACTGGAACAGTCTGCACTGTATTGGTCACGAACACCATGAAATCAAAATTCACCATGCATGCTATTATTTCTCTATTTCCTGGACGATACAAACAAGATTACACGCATAGATACAAACACTGATATGGATTAGAAGACAAAGTTGAAATTTAGACAAAGTTGAAATATATATATGTTACGGTCAATGTTAATAATAGGTCATTATAGACCAAAGGAACATCACCCCGCCCTGCCTGAGTATCCAGATAAACAACTGAAAGACCGGCCGCCGCAACAGATAGTCAGGCACTGGGGTTCCTGCATAATAGTTCCCATTACGAACGGTTCGTGCAACCCCCCCCCCCCGTTTTACAGAGGTACGACCCGTCATCGGAAATGGAGCCAAACAGCCACCATTATTGTGCCATCGGGTTGACGAGAGCCTGCTTACTTATACAGCAGGCTCTCCTCCGCGAACTCACGGTGTCCCCCCGATGGGGAATAGGTTATTATACATAATAAGAGTAGATTATGCATAATAACCAAATAAACAAGTTAAACTGGGTAATTTTTGTAATAAAGTATCGATAATTGGAATGACAATTATTGTTCTCAGTTTGTGTGTGTGTGTGTGAAGTACAATACTAGAGACATAATTAATGATTTTTTTGCCTAGATATTATATATATTCCCACTTCCCTTATTTTATAAAATTAAATAATTGCTACATACATGATTTTTTTTATTTTATCTGTTGTTAATGAACATTCCCGTATAAGAGCCCTAGACAGTATTTAGTACCAAGATTTACGGAAGATAGAAGGGAAAACTTTAAATAAATAACTTAATACATCTATTTAAATAATCATCAATATAATAAATACTATTTAAGTCATGTTTAACTTATTCTATATAATTCTTATTTAATTACATATGTCTTTATTGTATTTCTCACCATGAAACTAATCAATCACTGAAATTTAAACAAATAAATAAGTAGGGTTTAAAACCTTGATAAAAGACTTTAAAAGGATTTTTGAAATAACAAATTTATTATTCTTATTAATATGAAATGTCAAGTTTTTGTATTAATTGGAAATAGGTAGCAAACAATTTGTATCTTTAAGTGAATTGAAACATTCACTAGAGATGCCTTGTATAAAATAAATAATAAAAGCATTGATACGCTTGGAAGGCTCTTTATTGTATAAACTAATTTTGGAAACTGCGATATGCTAGCAACGGTTAATGATAACAATGGAAAAATTTAAATGCTTGCTGGCTTGGAATTTTGTAATACAAATTTTATCGACTGAAACATTTCTCAAAATCCTTTTCTTTTTGAATAAAAGCTTGTTTCACATTTATTCTAGCTTTTGTTTACATTTCTAATTTTATCAATTTAAAGTCTGTTTTCTAAAAGCACTTTACTTGCTATTATATTCATTAATATTGCATACCTAGCAACCGTCGAAACGCTTTCACCTGTTTAAACATTCTGCTTTTGTTTTAGAGAGAAAATCAATCTGGTAAATAAATAATTAAATGTAAAATATGTTTATAATTTATACTTCGAAGCAATTCTTTCGAAATAGTCGCTTAACTTCTGAAATGGAAAGTGAAATGATAAGTTTAAAATTGAAAAGGCAATGAAATGGTATACTGATGTTGAATAATTAATCGAATGTTTATTTCGAAGAAAATATTTCCATACATTTCATGGTTCTAGAAGTAACATTACTAATTTTTATCTGTCGCATGAGACGCGAAATCTTTTGGTTTAATACATTGATGAATTTGTTTATGATAGGAAAAAAATTCTAATTTTCTATGTAGATATAAACACATTCATTATTAATTACATATGAGTGAATAAAACTAGAACAATCGAACATTGTTTTACTTAAATTAATTCGTTACAACTTTTATATTTGATAAATTAAAGATGGAGAAACAATTTTTATGATTTAAAGAGATCTGGATGATTAAATCCACTCGATAAATGTTTTTCCACAGAATTAGGCCAGGAGTTATCGAGTTTAGTTAAATTTAGGTAGTTTAGTCATATTAACGTCCGGTTTTGAAGCAACACGAGGTTTATTTTGGAAGGACCTCGTAAATTTGAACCGCGATCAGATGACCAGGAGAGCATCTGAGCTGGCACCCCCTCCAGACTTCTGTACCAGACCAACGGGAGAACGTTTGACCCATTACGCAACGTTAAACAGCCCCCCTGCACCACGGATCTTCAATGGAATTGGAATTCGGACCTCCGGTCTCGAAGTCGAGGACAGCATCTGAGTTCGAACCCCCCTCCAGACTTCTGTACCAGACCAACGGGAGAACGTTTGATCCATTACGTAACATTAAACAGCTCCCCTGCACCACGGATCTTCAGTGTAATTGGAATTTGGACCTCCGGTCTCGAAGTCGAGGACAGCATCTGAGTTCGAACTCCCCTCCAGACTTCTGTACCAGACCAACGGGAGAACGTTTTACCCACTACGTAACGTGAAACAGGCCCCCTACACGGTGGATCTTCAGACGAATTGGATTTTAGACCTCCGGTTCCGAAGCCGAGGTCAGCATCTGAGATGGACCACTCCCAAAGACTTCTGTACCAGGCCAACGGAAGAACGTTTTACCCACTACGTTACGTGAAACAGGCCCCCTACACGGCGGATCTTCAAACGAAAGTGATTTTGGATTTAGCAAGACCAAGTGTTTTTCTTTTTTTTATAATACCCAGGTTTTTTTATATTAGTTTTAGGGATTTTTTTTCCTTTTCCAATAATTTTCAGTCTTTCTACAGAATTTCGGAATTTCACGCATTCTATGTAACTTACGAACGCTGTTCGGCAAAGGCAATAACTGATACTGTAAAACCTTTCAAAAGATATTATTATCCTTCAGATGGCGCTGCCTCCCTCTATCCTTCTCTACGCAGGAAAACTTAGCTGGAAGACGTGTTGAGCGTTGACTGGTCGTTAGAACCAGTAAACAATGATGTTTTTAAATATATGCAAATAACTGTAAATAGATTCAATTAGTGTAAATTAAAGCTTATAGTTCAATTAATGGAGCCTTTTTATTTTCTCAAGAAATCCATGCCTTTCATAATAATTTATTTGACTGCCGACTCGTCTACCCTAACCAAACGATTTGCAACAGTCACACTTTTGGGAATTACTCATGATTGTCCTTTTTAGTCCCTTCTGTAAGTTCCTCATTAAGAAAAATACTTCTATCGAATCTTTTCTCTCAAACTTAGAAAGTATAAAGAAGTCCATCTTCTACCATAATCTTTTAAGTCTCCCTGACTGCTTTGAGTGCTTTTTGTCTGAAGTCACTTTCGAGGGTTTTTTCCCTTTTGCCTTGGGACATAACTGTATTGTTATGTGTCTAGACCTGTTCTAGAAAGTGGGTTGAAGAGTCGCTGTAATGTTTCGGCATAACCACAGGGGGACGATTATTGAGATATATGAAAAAAAACCTTCATAACTTTTGAACCGTTGGCGATATTCAGTTAAAACCTAGTGGTTGAATTCAGGGTATGTTGTGATTTTTTTGAGCATTCGCAATCTTATTGTTGTTGTTCATTTTTCGTTGAAAATGTCGAAATACAGAGTTTCGGAGCGTATATCGATCGTCAAGGCCTACTATTCGAACAATAACAACCCGATTGCGGCTTGCACTTTTGAGACGTTAGAGAGATTCAGTTAGAACTTGGCAGCTGAATGCAGGGCATGTTGGGATTTGTTTTTGAGCATGCGCACTCTTATTGTTGTTGTTGCTCATTTTTCGTTGGAAATGTCGAAATACAGCGTTCCTGAGCGTACATATGTCTATCGTCAAAGCTTAATATTCCAGCAATAACAGACCGATTATTGCGGCTTGAACTTTTGAACCGTTGGCGAGATTTAGTTAAAGATTTAGTTAAAACTTAGCGGTTGAATGCAGGGCATGTTGGTATTTTTTTTGAGCATCCGTACTCTTATTGCTGTTGTTCATTTTTCTTTGAAAATGTCGAAATACAGCGTTTCTGAGCATATATCGCTCGTCAAGGCCTACTATTCAAGCAATAACAGCCCGATTGCGGCTCAAAAGAAATTTGCGACCGAGTACAAGCTGAAAACAACCGCTCCAAGTATTATAACAATAACAAATGTGATTGAAAAGTTCAAGAGAACGTAGTGTCGATGTCTCGACACTTCAAAAATTTTGCAGAATTTTGCTCTTCGTCTGCGCCACGTCATAGCCATTGATGGCAAGCATATCGAAAATGTCATAAACTAAATCCGAATGTCTGTAGTTACTTTTAAAATTTGAATAAATTCAATAACTCAGTAGTTTTTGAAAATTTTATTTTTTATTTCATATAGCTCAATAATTGTCACCCTGTATATTCATAACTGTATTATTCTATCAGCATACCTGTGGGGGATTTAAAAAAGCACGTAGAAATGTTTCTTCATACCAAATGGCAGGAGCAATGGCATTTGGAGACTGATAATAAACTTCATACTTTGAAGCCCCTTGTGCAGCCTTGGCCCTCTTTAGCGAACAGAAAGGCAGATACTCTTATTACTCGTTTGCGCATTGGACATACCCGCTTTACCCATCTTCACTTGTTGTTTGGAGAGGAGCCACCAATGTGTTCGAGTTGCAACTGTCGGATGTCAGTCCGCCATATTCTTTTAGATTGCCCAAACTTTTATATACAGCGTTTACAGTTTTTCAAAACATCTTCAATTTCCTTGCCGAATTTACTTGGCATTACTCCTCATGTTCAAATAATTGCGTTTTTAAGGTCCATTAAGTTTTATTCAGAGATTTGAAAATTTTTTTTTGCTGTTTCCACCAATCATCCCACCATTGTTTTAATTTCTTTTTACATTGATACCACTTTCACATTCGTTTGGCACGGTATAGCCAACCAATGGATCTTGTGCCACAAAACAATCGAACAATCAATCAGTCATAACTGTATTATTATGGGGCTACACCCGGCCTGCAAAATAGGTTGAGAAATCACTGAGAGACTACAGAGAGGAAAACATTTTGTTACCGTGCATGCAAACATGAATCTACTCTAGATATGATAAGATGGTGTTTAAAAATTTTTCAAGGGCTTTTAACCAATATTTCCAGCCAGGAGAAAAATATCTTTTGAATAAGTTTCAATCAGTGTTCTTATGGTGTTAAAAGTCATTTAAATATTATTGAAGAAGATGCGTTATCTTCATACAGGAACTCAATCTGTTCTCTGTACTTTTCATATCCTTGATCCACAGCTATAACACTACACGAGGCAATGCATCCTCATTCCAAGACATAGATTAGATATACATAAGTTTTCTGTGAAAACACGGTACTGCACACATTTGATAATATTGGGCTGCCCATGTAAGCGTGCTGTGATAACAAGTGAAGGGAACAAAATACTATCCCGTGTTAAGCTCAATATTGACTCGCCTGTGTTCAGGTTTGAGAAATAAGAATATGCTGCATATAACAGACACAAGACTACTTGAAAAGTTGGAAGACGGCGGAGTTGTAATCTAGCGATTAGAACCTATTTGGGTTAACTTTTACTCTAAGGTGCAAACTTCCTTCTCGCCAATTTTTCTTGGGGTAATTTCATTTGCTGTCGCCAAACACTGTTTTGGATGCGCAGTGCGCTTTTCATTGCTCTACTGCGCATGCTTCATTTGGAAAGGAGAGATTGAGCACTCAATGGCTTCGGCATATCAAGCGTGTACCGGGCAATTTTTCAAACTTGATAAAACATCATTGCTTCGCTTTCTGCAAAGCAGGACACTAGTAGCTTCGCTTATTTATTGAGAAGCGAAAACACAGAATAATATACACAGTTCTGAACCTAAAGTGAATGAAAATGTTCAAAAACAAGAAAAATGTAGTTAAAACTTCACGTACCTACTTTAATTGCCCAATTGCTGTTTACACTTAAGACGCTGGTAGCCGCTTGCTATCAATCCCTAATCCACACACCAATGGAAAACAACTTTAGCTTCCGCTGTCTGAAGCTGATGGTAGGTCGAAAGGGAACCAATGCCATAATCAACAATAGCTGCACGAAGCGCACGTAACGAAATGATAAAATCAGACAAAAATCAAACCGACAAAACAAATTCGATTGAATCGACCAATCACACGAAACAGATGAACGGAACAAACCAATCAAAACGAATCGTAATATCGCGCCACGCGCAAAACACCGATGGAAAGATCAATTTCCGCGAATGCGCACATCTTACTCGTTAAAGTCATCATTGCGCAACGAAAACAAATGTTCTCTCCTTTCCATTCTTGGCGGCAAAGAATTGGCGATCCTAAAAGAAACGAAGAAAGTGGGCACCGTAGAGTAAAATTTAACCCCTATTTGAATAATCTGATTTTAAAAGGCGACTTCTGCAGATTCGGTTGACATTACTTTTTTGCTCTTTCGATTTGATTAAGGTAGTTGCATCGTTTGGTGTAGAACCTGAAATTCTGCCATTCACAGTCATGTTGCAGTAAAGCATCAAAGTTTCCGAATGATGTCAGAAAAAGGGGACTTTTATGGAGAAATATGGCAAGAGAACAAAACCTAAGATAAAAAATTTCTGAAAATTAATTCTTTCTTTTTGTTATTTAAAGTACACCATTCTCTAACTCCCTAGAAGCACAGAAATAAATTTAAGATTGTCCGCTGATCTTATGACGAACACGAGTAAGTTTAAGACTGGCAAATTGTATGATATCGGCAAAACTATAAAATATATTTTAGAAGAATATTATCCCTTTTTACAAGAAATTCAAACCTAGCCATGAGGATCTTCAATTGACTCTCAAGAGACTAATTCATTTACAACACATTTTTCAATATTAATTTTAATGTTTTTGAATCTGAATTTCGCTTAAAAATAAATGAACTTTAAATTTTATTATGTTTCAGTTCCGTTTAAATTTAAATTTATCTGCAAAAATACAAATTTAGAATCTGATTTGATTTTAGTTTTTATTTCTGGCTTTATAATCGTTTTATCCTCAATTATTTTACATTTGAAATTTTATTAAAAACCAGTACCTATTCAAATTTAAATTTATGTGCAAATAAATAAAATTTAAATTTTATTTGAATTTCACTGATATTCCAGGTTTTATAAGCATTTTCCCATATTTTTTTGTTTTAAATCTGAATTTTACTTAAAAATGAATAACTTAAAAATTGAATTGGATTCTGTTGAATTTCACTTTACTTGCAAATATATTAATTTTGAATTTTATTTGAGTTTCCATAATATTCCTATCTTCTAATTATTTTCCACTGATTTTTTTCTGTTTTAAATATGACTTTTACTTAAAAACGAATAACTTTAGAAGTCTATTCTATTTTGAGTCTTTAAATTTATTCACAAACAAACGAATTTTTAATTTTACTTAAGTTTCATTGATATTACTGGATTTATAATAATTTATTCCCTAAAATTCTAAAACGTTTATGCTGCTTGATGTTAAAAGGGGACTTCTGGATAATTTAAGTTTGAATTTTTGCAAAAATTAATAATTGTGATATTCTTGATTGTCGTTCATTTCTTACTGTGAAGTACATTAGATATATTGGACATTAATTCCCATGCTGTTTATTGCCCATTCTTTTTTTCTTCCCTTGTAAAATTTTTAAAATGTCAGAAGTTCCCTTTTAAAATGAATCAATTCATTCAAGTCTCTGTTTTGATCGAGCAACAGTCACATACGTAACAGAAGAAAGATTAATCATTTTAGATTAAATTTGTGAAAAGTGTTAAATTTGCCTTATAGTTAAAAAAGTCACCATATGCTAAATTGATAAATGGTGCTACTGAAAAAAAGATTTGAAGATGGTCTAAATGATATTAATACTTTATGTGATTACTCACCTTTTCTATACTATCTGGAAGACACGGCCGATAGTGGTAGACATTCCTGAAAACATTTACATTCAAATATTGTGCTAATAGAGAAAAAGACAAGAGATCTAAATTCCTGATTAATACATTTTTTTTACAAATTTTAGAATTTAATTGAAAACTTTTAACAGAAAGTTTTGTCTAGGTTATATTACAATACGATACATCATATTAGCACCCAAAATGATTTTGCCGATGCACATAGCATGAAAGAGATACCTAGAATTTCACAATACACATGTATAAAAATGCTACACTTTGTTGCAGACTTTTATATTTACACAGTAGCGCTATTAGCAATCAAAATATATTTCTTCAAAGTATGACTCAATGCATTGGAGTTTTGACAAAAATGAAATACATTATAATTCATTAAAAATAAAAACAATCCGTCGAGATCTCAAGATATTATTGGTGAGATGAGAAAACTAGATCTTTGATTGTTTGATATTATCGGTGCGATATGAAAACTAATTCTTTAGTCATTTTACGAAGCTGAATAAAAATCTTGCAAAAAGTTCAGGCCAGATTTCGAGGCAAGTAAACGTTCATTTTAGAATAGATTTTCCATCGCTCATAGTCGTCTCAGACCTTTAAAATTCTTTGTTAGTTCTTATGGGAACTATGAAATACCTTTATGCCTACTTTCGCTCTCAGATGACCCTCAGTTGTTTTGAAGTCATTCTACAATAAAACAGGAGTTTGCACAATGTATCGACTCTCTCACCATCATCTTTATGTATCTCTCTCACCATCATCTTTATGTATCTCTCTCACCATCATCTTTATGTATCTCTCAAGGCTGAGTAGTTTCATCTCACACTCTTTGCCTTTACTACATCAAAAAATTGTCATCTTTTCTCCCATCCGTCTGTAAGCCTGCGAGGACGAGAACCGAATGAAAAATCACCGGAACCCTGACCTCCAGACACACGACCTCTTAGATTTGTGTCGTAAGTCAATATACACTACACAAAGAAAAATCTCCCAGTCAGGGGACGCACGGACCAGATTACATCTAAAAGCTTCCGCCGTTAAACTGGCGAGCATATAGTTCGGTGTAATAAAGGTGATTAACAATTTAATAAACATCAAACCATTAAAACAAATTGCATAAAAGGTTAAAGTGAATAATAATTAAGTTAATTACTACCAAAAAGAAAAATGATTTATTGAGATATTTACTAAAACTTTAAAAAATCCTTTGAGAAGTAAAAAGTTGCCACAAGACAAGAAAGAAACTTTGGTGTTGAAAATATAAATTATTTTAATAAGTATTGGCAAAGCAGAAAAGGATGTAATTGCATTTTTGCGATCTAACAAACAGTTGCTGTGCTTATTTTTGTATTGAAAACCCACGATGATCCGGCCCACCGGAAAGGGTGTAAGGACTGGGTATTGTCTGCACTTGAGACTGCATCTTTTTAGCTTTGTTTGTACGCTTGAGAATACCATATTTTATTATACACTGCTGAAGGAAATTACTTATTTATATCATTAGTTATTAAAATTCATCTTTGTTTAATAATATAGAATTTTATCAAGGACATTTTTTTGTGAAATAAAGCCCAGCATAGTCAGTTGATAACAAACCGCCTTTTTTTATCCATGAACCATATTTAGAACAAAATAGGATTTTTTCAAGTATTTTTCCCATGCTTTACTCAAAAAATGAAGTGCAGAAAACATTTTAAAATCAATTTTTTTAAAAATCGGGCTTTTATGTGTTAAGTTATCGGAGACAGTGTGGTTGGACCCTACATCTTGCCAGACCATTTGGAAGGACACCTAAACCTCTGTTTCTCAAATACATTCTGCTAGATCTGTTGGACAATATTACCCTGGTCCACTGAGGGGAATGAAGTTTGTGTATGTTGGCTGGGATCGCAGAGAATTTTTTTGCGCCAGTGCAACAATTTCTCCATGCAAGATATCCAGTGCAATGGATTGGCCTTGATGGACCTGCTGCATGGCCTGCGCGCTCCTTGGACCTAAAAGAATTGCACTTCTCCTGAATCCACCAGAAATCATTAGTCTATGGCGACTTAATGCCAAAATTCTTCGACACCAGACCACTGCGTAAACTTCTTCTGAATCCACCTGAAATCATTAGTATATGACAACTTATTGCCAGAATTCTTCGACACCAGACCTCTGCGGGCGGGTGCGCCATTCCTTCTTTCGCCTGTATCGCTTGTGCAACAGCGCTTTAAGATCCCAATTTGAGCAGTTAATGTGAGTAATCGCATTGCCTGTTACATTGGTAGATTTTATTTTCTCTGGTATCTGCGATCTGCCGCTGATTATGTACTTAGTTTTCCGATTGAATAAATGTATTTTGGCCCAAGTTTCCATTGCAAAAATTGCTTGTCTTTATGGTGTGCGATCATCTTTAAAAGTCTGTCGTTTAAGTTATGGACCACCTCGTATATTATATTATGATTCTTCTGAATTAAATAGAATAATTCAACAGAAAAATGTATCATAAATAAAGTTTGCTAACAATTTTTAAAAAATTCACAACAAAAAAAAATATTTTCTCATATACAATATCAGGCTTTCTAGAATTATTGGGATAGGAAAAAAAAGCTTAAAAGGCACTGCCCAAACATAAATTCGTCAGATCAATTTAAAAATTACATATGGTGATAAAAGGGAACAAAGAGAATAAAAATACCTTTTATTGTACGAAATCGATAACATGTATGCTAAGTTAGTTTTGACATTGAATGGAAAAAAATTGATTTCCTTTGTGCTGCTTGTTCAAAATTAACACATTAAAAATAATACATCAAAGTGTATTTTTAATCCACAAATGATTCTGTTTTCATTATAATACTACTATTTTATTCAATTTAACAGAATGGAGCTTCCATTGTCAACGTATTCGTTTAATTTTTGAATTTGAATCGTAAGACCCAGAGCTCAAAACATTACTAGCAGATTATAATAAATGGGAAATTGTCTTCTGATATCAAAAGAGATATTTGTGTATTGTTTTGATACAGAAATGAACTGTTCTTCAGGGATTAGAAGTTAAATTTACACATTCTTACAAACAATAATTATTTTCCCAGTGCTTTAAGCATTTTCATGAGAACAGGAAACGTTGATAATTTGAAGATTCACAGTAAATAGTGTTTTTTAATCACATATAGATTTAATATAAAAGCATTTGCTATGATTTACAAAATTGTAAAGAATATTTCTCTTTCTTTTTGTGCATATCATGCAGAAGTTACTTGAAGTATGAAATAACATTTTAACTTCTACTTCTCATTGAGGCTATTTCATCAAACTAAGCTAGAATAAAGCTACCAATATATATATAACATATAGTCAGAATGAAAATAATTGTAGCAGGCCTCTGTAGTAAAATAATTTACATAGGAAAAAAATTATTCTAAAAGCGCTTTTGTTTAACAACTTCCGTAAAAGCTCAATGACCGTTCTACTGGATAGTTAAAGAAAAAAAAGTGTTCCTATCTCAAATAAGAGGTTAAACTGGTTTAATATATGTCAGAATATCTGTTAATAATTGAAATAAGTGATGTCCGAGTTTCGAAACATTAATTCTCTCCGTTAAAATGATTATATTTTTCCTAAAATTCATCTCCAATTCTTTATCCGCCACTAAGTTGCGCAACAAATAGGCTAACGATTGGAGCTAATCGGCAAATGATAGAAAGTAAAAGAATACTTCTAAACACTCCAAGAAGAAAAAACGAACTTAAGCAATTCCGCTAATTGTTAGGCTTTTTTTGACTTCCTTCCTCTGATGATAAAACACAGAAAAAATGTTCCTTGAATGTCCACAATGGCGCTCGGTCTGCGTAAAAGTTAAGGCACGTTAATAATTCAAAACCTTTATTGGACATCGTTTTCTGTTAAAGAGGTAGATATTTTTTCTTCACTGATGGTTATCCCAAAGGGTATAATCGACCATTTTCAGAACTCCTCAATTGAATTTAGTCCTCGGCCAAGATTTTCATTTACCGCAACTGAGATTGAGTTCCTTCTTTTATAAGAAAATAGGGCAGAGTCACCGAATTTCGACCAATGCGGCGCCTAGTAGTATTATTACTTCAATTCTATGAAATATTCTGGCTGTAAAGTAAGCAAACTATTTTTATAACCATGCAAATGCGGTGTATGAAATCATTTTTAAGAGAGAATGCTTTGTTGTTACAGTTAGAGAACAATTGTTTATGTTTAGGTAGCATAAAATCAATTATACTGGCATACAAAAGTTAAGGAACATTTCGTAAAATGCGAGAAATTTGCAATTAATACGAAAACTATGTTTCGAAATCAGTTCTAGAGAATCGTGTGACATTCAATAGAGTATCATATACATATTACAGTGAAGATTCGGTCACGAGGGTAATTAGCGGGACCACCAGAAAGGGATGAAGGCGAAAATGGAGTTTCACCCATCCTGTTTCACAGAAAGCTGATAATGAGATGCAACTTTTATTAATGGATATGGTTTAATGTACATAATATTTACATGCATTTTCGTAAGCATAGCACAAATATTCGGGAAGATATAAATGTTTCTTTAAAAATCGCAAATTTTTCCGCATGTGTTTGCTTATAACATGTAGAGTTTTCATTCAAATTATTCGAAATTTGCACTCTGCACTTCAGTGACATTTGCACTGAACACTTGACAATATGTTACAGAAGTATTGTATTAAACTTTGAAGTAAATGCGTTGAATATTACAGGAAATATAAGTGTTTGTACTAAATAATTTTTAACTGCACATAGGCGAGACGAAACGGAATTTTTCATTTATAACTTCAAAGCCAGACATATAGAGCAACTTTAAAAAAATGCCAGTCGAATCCCATTAAAATTCAGAAAGCTGTCGCCATTTCAGTGAGATGAATTTCAATTTCTCTTTAAGAGAAGCTAAATGATGAGGGTTCTTTCACAAACTGATATTTTTTAAACTTTAATCTTCGAATGGTATTCGAGAAAATGCAATTTAAATAATGTATTTAATTTATAAGTGTTCATGGTATTCAGCATATTCAATATTACTAGAATTCAATGTTAGTGTTCGTTACATCTCGTTAGCAGCTTTCTGTGAAACAGGATGGGTGAAACTCCATTTTCGCCTTCATCCCTTCCTGGTGGTCCCCCTAATTACCTTCGTGACCGAATCTTCACTGTAATATGTATATGATACTCTATTGAATGTCACACGATTCTCCAGAACTGATTTTGAAGCATAGTATCCGTATTAATTGCAAATTTCTCGCATTTTAAGGAATGTGCTTTAATTTTTGTAAGTCAGTGCATTTTAACAAAAGACAGAAAGGCCTTACGCTGTTTTAAATTAAGTAGGATATACAGGGTGTTGCCTTATTCGACAGACAAATTCAGGGGTAATAGTAGGCATCAAAAGGATGAAAATCACCGTAGAACATAGGGTTCCAAACGGCATTTAGTCGATGAAGATCGCAAGAATAAAAGAGGGGGGGGGGAGAGAGAAGTGTTGGAAACTGCTCAAAGTTAATAAAAAAAATTAATAATGTTCCAACTATGAATTCTTTAAAATGAAAGCCTATTTTTAAAAGTCTCTCTTTCAGGTATTTAACACGCCGGTTTGGTGATCCAGGGAATCGTAAATTGCTGAAAACGAAACATTAGTTTAGAACCATTATCTGCAAATATATCAAAACTTGAAGAAAAAATAAAAGCATGAAATTGTAGAGAATTTTAGACTTTTTAATTTTTCATAAGCATGTAGTACGAAAACGAAGAGTTTTTGAGATATTCAAGAAAATCTAAAAAGGGCACCAGAAAACACGGATTGGCGTCTGCTGATCGGTAGCATATACCGATGTTGCTACCGACGTTTGAAAGAGTGTTACCGAATTCTACCAACAAATTCAGAGAGGTGATAGTAGGCATGAAGAGGATGAAAAATTACCATGGAACATAGGGCCCCAAACAACGTTTAATCGTTGAAAATCTCAAAAATAGACGAATTCGGCATCACCCTCTGCAAACATCGGTAACCTGAAACATCTGCTAAGTACCTGAAAAAAACTTTTAAAATGCGCTTTCATTTTTAAAAAATCGTAGTTGAAACATTATTAGTTTTTTTTATTAATTTTTAACAGTTTCCAACAATTCTCGGACACCCTGTATATTTGCGATTTTCACCGACAAAACGTCGTTTGGGACTCTATGTTCTATGCAGATTTTTAACCCTCTTGATGTATACTATCTCCCCTCTGAATTTGTCGGTCGAATTCGGCAACACCTATTATACCCTCAGATAAGAAAATTATGTGGCTACACTTTACCATAGTAATTTTATTAATATAGCTTTAAAGAAAAGATTGGGGGAATTTGTTGTTGTTGTTGTTCAAATGTGACGAAGATTTGACCACAAACGGCGGCCTAAACTGGACCATTTAAATTAATGGGATTATTATCTGAAACTACCGGAATAGCTCAAAAAGCTGTTCATCACCACAAAAATTGGAAGTACAACAAGCAATAAAATAACACTAAAGCCGTCAAATGATGGAACAAAAAGTATGAAAACTAAGGATAAGTATAATTTTTATCATTTGTGAGGGAATAAAAGGAGAAGTGGGATGTGTTACAGTGCATAAAATGTCATAATTGGATCCATGCATTGTGAGCTGGTGTGAGTTTAAGAGTAAAAATATCTTTGCTTTAATTGTGCTTAAAGTAATGACCCGATTTATATTTTTAATCTATTTTTCCTAATCTAAACTGTTTGTTATAAAACGTTGAATACGTCGTTCTGAGATAAATAAATTAAAAAAATATACTGCTTTTTTTCACTCAAATTAATTCATCACTAGCCATTTATAAAATGTCCAGATGGTCCAAATTCAACGACACTTATCTACATCTTGATTATTGAATTTCGGCAAATTTCTTTTGATGCCCCTCGCCAAAAAAAAACCTTTTTTGTTATTAAAACGAACTGCTGAAGTTTGAAATCATATGACACTCATTTCTTTCATATATGTAGTGCTGTTTCTGATGAAATTGTATTCGTATCATCCCAATGTATTCGACGTAATTGTGGAAACGAAGTGCATAATGCTTTATGAAAGTTTCAAGAGACAAAAAAATAATTGTTTCGATGCGATACATTGTTAAACATATCGTCTTCACAAAGTGATACAAATTTTAGTTCACAGAGATGATTTAACACACTACATTTTTCTTTCCTCGCAATGCTTGGCAAGGGTGTCACAAACTCTTAGGAGTTTCTCACCACGCCATTCCGTACTTAGGAAACAAGGAGAAGTGAGCTGCAGATTTAGTTTTGCTTATCACTAATTTTCCCATAATTCCTAAAAAACATCATGTGCATGTTCATGTGCCAACTGCACGAAATATCTTCTTATATTTTCATATTGATGTTCCATTTTTAAGCCAATTTCATTTTATATCTACTTTCAGTCTGTTCAGTTAATTATCAGTCGCCCGTATTTCTTATTCAAATTCTGCGTTTTGAGTTCAAGCATTACTTTACTTTCTCATAGTACCACGACACATATTGTAAATGGATTTACTTTCTCATACTGCCACGACACATATTGTAAATGGATTTACTTTCTCATACTGCCACGACACATATTGTAAATGGATTTACTTTTTCATCGTGCCACAACACATATTGCAAATGCATTTTAAGAATTAGGGTGTTTAAAATTGCTTCCATGCAAAACAAAAGCAACCTAAGTTTTCCTCCCTCAATCGAATGGATTGCTGTTTATATGTGTAAGCCGCCGAACCTAGAAAATTCTTATAACTTGATTCAAAAATTTCAAGGACCTAAACTTTCATTTATCGTTATCGTATTTTGAATTGTGTTTATCTCCACATGGGAACGTATGGCTATTATTATTTGAAGCCACTATTCGAACTTCTCAAAGAATTGCATACTATATCAGATATTACTAAACTATTAAATAATTCTTCATAATCCTTTCGACATTCTACTGTCTACCAGAGATTTCCGAACGAATCTTTCTCATCCTGATTGCAAACAAAAAAAGTGGGAAAGAAGAAGGATTGCTTATCCAGACATCAGGTAGAAAATACCAATTATCTACCATTTGTCCACAGTTCTCCTTCCTGTAGGAAGATGAGAAAGAACTTTGTATCGTCTTCTCTTATTAATGCAACCCTCCCACCCCAAAGAACATCTCACCAGGATATATTTCCTGCTGACGCCAAAAAAGAAAGTGTTTCTTAGCGATTATCCGAACGCATTAAGCAACTATTATTCGGCCTTCTCGTTTGTTTCTTAAGTCCTCTCTGCGCTGAACTCCTCTCATTTTTGTTGGCCGGTGTACTTAGTGATAATGATGCGGAGGATTTGGTCAGTGAGGAACGAATGTTTCATTACGGATCAATTCGGACACGTATTAGGATTTCCTTTTCCTGCTGCTTGCAGTAGGCGAGTGCGAAGGCAACATGTATGGTATGTCTTATTATCACAATGTCCACCTTTAGGGGGAACATGATTCTAAATACAAATATAAAATCTACGTCGATAGTTGAAGACACAGACCCATTAAACCTTAACAGGCCAAGCGAGCATTGAATTATCGCATTTTTAGTCTTATAAACTAAAATTTAATCATTAATTAGCTTTATAATTTGATACAAAAAATTGCATAGAATCCATACACATCTCAAGTATTCTGTGCTTTCTTAGATGAATGAAAATGATAGCCCCTTTCTAGAACAGAAGGCAGAAACTGTGAAGGGGTTAAAAAATATTGGGGCTGTACTGTATTGCAGGATGAATCAACAGACATTTCAGAGAAAAAACACTTTTAATTTAGCATAAATTTCACCAAAAAACAGTTCGTTCGCTAGAACTATATACATCAGTCGTTACATTTTAGTCTCTCTACAATAACAAATTTTTTCTTTAAAAAAATTAAGATCTTTCATCCTGCGTTGCTAAGCAATGCGCGTAAGACAAATATCGTATTGCCACACTACTTTTAGAAAAAAACTTTAGAAATAACTAAATATTTTTGTAACGAATATCACAGGGCATAGTTAAGGTATCCGAACACGTTCGGAGCACTTTTTTTTTAAAACTGTGAAATAAAAACACCAAAATATGTTTTTTAGATTCGAATTTAATAAAGATTAATATTAGAGTATGATTTTTGAGTATAAATTATTACAAATTTACAAAAATCTTGAATTTCTGCTGCTTTTTAGAGGAAATTCCCAATAACTTCCAACATGCTACAGGTCAAACTTTTGTAATAATTCGAATAAAACTAATACTAAAATAAACTGCATACTATGGACTAGTGCTTGTACTAGAATCTTAACATTCTTTGGATAAATAAAAAGTTTAGAGCTAATCGAATAATCATTGTAAGATTTTCCCCATATTTTCTATGTTATTTTTCAAATAAAAGACCATAATTAAAAAAAATATTGTTACAATATACATTATTCTAGTACATCCACTAGAGAAACATTTGAAGAAAGTGTTCACAAAATTTCAAAACACTCGAATGATAATATTTTGAGTTATCATGTTTGAAGTGTCAAAAATATGCATAAAATCTAATTTTGAGAAAAATCAAATTTTAGTTTTTCCACGCGCTCAAATTAAGTATCTAAACTTTAAAAAAAATTCCTAAAAATGTACTGACATCATATTAACTTGAAAAAATTCTGTTTAAAAGAATTTTTGACAGGTTTCTGTCCCTTAAAATGACAAATTTCGGTTAATTAAACGCCCACTTCCGGTTTTCGGTTTGTTCTAAAACAATTAATATCTCATCTTCTAATTAACGTATCGACAAAAGTAAATATGTTTTAGGAAGTTAAATGAATGAACTATCGGAAACATCAAAAATTAAAAAATGGGAATCTTGGTCGAAAATCGACTTTTCAACGTGTTCGGATACCTTAAAATTCTAAAATTTTAGATGCTGCAAAAAAAGAATGTTATAAATCAGTAAAATTTAAGAAGGAGTTTTTCAATTGCCAAGTCCTGTAAGTTTAAAATAGATGAATGGAAATACGTCAGACGGTGAGGGATAAAATTAGGATGCTCTGATTGGAATGTGGGCAACAGTATACTGACCACAACACAGTTCGTACAAGTGGGGGCTTGTTCTCCAAAACAATAAATGTCTATATGTGTATCTAGTGTGCAAATTGCGGAGTCGAGTTAACTTTACATCTGCGCATCTGTTCGATGAAATTGACCACATATTTATAAAGGCTTGAATCGAATGCAATTTAATACCAATTTGCATGTCGCAGGCCTCTTGCCACTTAGCATAAATATATTGTTTTAAATATTCTGAGACGTCACAAAAGGGAATACTGAAAGGAATACGTACTGAAGCTGACTTCACGAAGCAGTCCAGAGGTCAACATGGAA